>JAJEKV010000091.1:902500-910000 GCA_021234155.1 Isoetes taiwanensis
TAAGTAGGCTCCTCATGGATAATACTTTAGAAATAGTAATAGGTGTGAGTAAACTCCTGATGCATAGATGTCAAGTTATAGATATGGTAAAGGTCCTCATGAATAGAGAGAGAGAGAGAGAGGGAAGAGACATGGGAGAGAGAGAGGGGGCAAAGAAGAGAGAGGAGAAAGAAGAGAGAGAGGAGAGCTGAAAGAGAGAGGGGAAAGAAGCGAGAGGAGAGAGAGGAGAGAGAAGAGAGAAGAGAGAGAGGGAGGAGACAGAAGAGAGAGAGAGAGGGAGATGAGGGGAGAGAGAGGAGAGAGGAGAGAGAAGAGAGGGAAGAGAGGGAAGAGATAGGAGAGAGAAGAGAGAGAATAGAGAAAGGACACATGGGTGGGCCCAAACGAGAGAGAGATGAGGCCCGAGAGGAGAAACGAGAGAGGAAAGGAGAGAAAAGAAAAGGGAAAGAGAGCCGGGCCCTTTTCTAGTCCTATATAATAAAGAAATAGCGTCCGTCGGTGAGTGAGTCTGTGAGTGAGTCTGTCTTCCACGTCCATCCGACGGTGGAGGATGCGCCACGTGGCTTCATCTCGTCCTATATAATAAAGAAATAGCGTCTCGGCCGTCCGTGGGCCTTGGCCTCTCAAAAGCTCCCAAGTTTGGTGGACAAAATTTTTTTGGTTTACCAAGGACTCGAGCCCTGGACATTGCCCCCCAAACCCCCCACCCTTACCACTAGACCAACCAGTCTTTTCTTGAAAAAATAAGAAGTCCATACTTAGTTAAGGTTGGGGCAATGAAAATTCCTTTGCTTAATTAAAATCTTTTGGTGTGAATTTTTTTTTGGTTTAGAAGGAATTGAGCCCCTGGAGCGGTGGCACCCCCAGAAAGAACCTCAACCACTAGGCCAAGCATTAGTTCTTTTGAAGAATATAATGATTTCAATATTGTTAAAGGTGGGATATATGCAAGATTCAAAACATACACAAGGATAAAGAGAGAGGAGAGAGAGGAGAGGGAAAGGAAAGAGGGGGGAGAGAGGAGAGATAAGAGAGAGAGAGAGAGAGAGAGAGAGAGAGAGGGAGGGAGAGAGAGAGAGAGAAAGAAGAGAGAAGAGAGAGAAGAGAAAGAGGAGAGAGAGAGAGAGAGGGGAAAGGAGAGAGAGAGAGAGAAGAGAGGAGAGAGAGAGAAAGAGAGAGAGAAGGAAAAGAGAGGAGAGAGATAGGAGAGAGAAGAGAGAGGAGAGAGAGGGAAGAGAGAGAGAGAGAGAAAAGAGGAGAGAGAGGAGAGAGAGAGAGAGGAGAGAGAGAGAGAGAGAGAGGAGAGAGAGAGAGAGAGAGAGAGAGAAAGAGAGAGAGAGGAGAGAGAGAGAGAGGAGAGAGGGAGAGAGATGGAGAGAGAGAAGAGATAGGAGAGAGAAAAGAGAGAGAGAGAGAGAGAGATAGAGAAGAGATAGAAGAGAGAGATAGGAGAGAGAGGAGAGGTGGGAGCCCTTAAGAGAGAAAGAGCCAAAAGGCTATTTCTTTTTATATTTGCATTTTTTTCAGATTGTTGAGAGAGTAGATCAATTAGGAGTGAGCCAATAAAATATCGCCACCTTGAAGAGACGAAATTTTCTCCTCCACTCATAAGTTAGCCTACATCATTAATGATGGAAGAGAGAGATCGCCCATGTGAATTTTATTCTTGGTAATTATTCTAAAATCGCCTCTTTAACCCCTTAAAATCATGTAAAATTAATACAAATTCTATTCTTGATGAGTTTTTAGAATTGTCGCTTACCTCCAAGAAAAAGGGGGGAAAGAGAAAAGCCATGCATGTTATATGGATTTCATTAGAGCCCAACATCCGTATATGCAACTCGAGTATTTTTGCTTTTGGAGAGATCGATCCATCCAATCTTAAAAAGAGAGAAATCAAATCGGTTTTGTGCTTGCCCACCATAATATGCAATCATGCCTCGCTAAGTTTATGTACTTGTTGTTGTTTAGCCCTTAGTGTGGAGCTATTGAGATTTACAATCATATGCCAATGTCTAGTAACATGTATATTCATTATGTGAGCATTAGATAAATCAGATACCGACATAACAAATATATATTGTAGACCCAAATTTTACTTGAGAAAAAGTATATATTCCATCGCTTGATGGATGAAAGATTCGCCAAGGTTGCTACAACTCAAATTGAAGAGAGAAACAAAGGAGCCAACATAACTAAGAGAAAAGCCAAGAGATACCACATTCTAAATTACACCTATAAAAAATTTGGGCTTAAGGAAGAGAGGAGTGAGGAGAGAGAGAGAGAGAGAGAGAGAGAGAGAGAGAGAGGAGAGAAATGGAGAGAGAGAAGAGAGAGGAGAGAGAAAAGAGAGGAGAGAGAGAGAGAAGAGATAGGAGAGAGAGAGAGAGAGAGAGAGAGAGAGAGAGAGAGAGAGAGGAGAGAGAGAGAGAGAGAGAGAGAGAGGAGAGAGAGGGGAGAGAGAGAGAGAGAGGAGAGAAGATAGAGAGAGAGAGAGAGAGAGAGGAGAGAGAGGGAGAGAGGAGGCATGGAGGGAGAGAGAGAGAGAGAGAGAGAGAGAGAGAGGAGGAAGAGAAGAGAGAAGAGAGAAGAGAGAGAAGAGAGAGGAGAGAAGAGAGAGAGGGAAAGAGAGAGAGAGGAGAGAGAGAAGAGGGAGAAGAGAGATAGGAGAGAGAGAAACAAAGAGAGAGAGAGAGAGAGAGAGAGAGAGAGAGAGGAGAGAGAGAAGAGAGGAAGAGAGAGAGAGGGAGGAGAGAGAGAGGAGAGAGGAGAGAGAGAGAGAGAGAGGAGAGAGAAGAGGGAGAGAGAGAGAGAGAGAGAGGAGAGGGAGAGGAGAGAGAGAGGAGAGGAGGAGAGAGGAGAGAGAGGAGAGAGAGAGAAGAGAGAGGAGAGAGAAAAGAGAGAAGAGAGAGAGAGAGAGAGAAGAGATAGAAGAGAGAGAGAGGAGGAGGAGAGAGAGGAGAGAGAGAGAGAGAGAGAGAGAGAGAGAGAGAGAGGGAGACAGGAGAGAGATAGGAGAGAGAGGAGAGATGGAGAGAGAGAAGAGAGGAGAGAGAGAAAGAGAGAGAGGAGAGAGAGAGAGAGAAGAGAGAGGAGAGTGAGGAGAGAGAGAGGAGAGAGAGAGAGAGGAGGAGAGAGAGAGAGAGAGAGAGGATGAGGAGAGAGGGGGGGAGGAGGAGGAGAGAGGAGAGAGGAGAGAGAGAGGAGAGAGGGAAAGAGGAGAGAGGAGAGATGGGAGAGAGGAGAGACAAGAAGAGAGAGAGAGAGAGAGAGAGAGAGAGAGAAGAGAGAGGAGGAGAGAGAAAAAAGAGAGAGAGAAGAGAGAGGAGAGAGAGAGGAGAGAGAGAGAGGAGGAGAGAGAGAGAGAGAAGAGAGAAGGAAGAGAGAGGAGAGAGAGAGGGGGAAAGAAGAGAGAGAGAGAGACAGAGAGAGAGGAGAGAGAAGAGAGAAAGGAGAGGGAAGAGAGAGGAGAGAGAGAGAAAAGAAGAGAGAGGGGAGAAATAGAGAGAGAGGGGGAGAAATAGAGAGAGAGAAGAGAGATAGGAGAGAGAGAAGGAAATAGAAGGAGAGAGAGAGAGAGAGAGAGAGAGAGAGAGAGAGAGAGAGAGAGAGAGAGAGAGAAGAGAGAGATTTGGGAGAGAGGGGAGAGATAGAGAAAGAGAGAGAGAGATAAGAGAGAGAGAAAGGGTGGGGAGAGAGAGAAGGAGAGAGGAAGAGAGGGAGAGAAAAAGAGAGAAGAGAGAGGAGGAAGAAGAGAGAGAGGGAAGAAGAAAGGAGAGAGAGAGAGAGGAGAGAGAGAAGAGAGAAAGAAGAGAGAGGAGAGAGAAGAGGAGAAGAGAGAGGGAGAAGAGGAGAGAGAGGAGAGAGAGAGAGAAAGAAAGAGGAGAGAGAAGAGAGAAGGAGAGGAGGAAGGAGAGAGAAGAAAGAGGAGAAAGGAGAGAGGGAAGAGATAGGGAGAGAGAAGAGAGAGAAGAGAGAGAGAGGAGAGAGGGAGATAGGGCAGATGGAAAGCCCAAAGAGGCGGAGACAGGGAGGAGAGAGAGGAGGAGAAAAGAGGAGGCAGAACTGGCCAGGCCGGCCCTTTCTAGTCTATTATAATAAAGAAATAAATAGAGAGGAGTGTGAGAGAGAGGTCTGCCTTCCATATTCATCGAAGGAGGGAGGATGCGCCAGTGGCTTGATCAAAATACAATGGTGGGAATGGGCCTTGGCCTCTTTGAAAGTCCCAAGTTTGGTGGACAAAATTTTTTGGTTTGCCACGGGACTTGAACCCCCGGACATTGCCCCCAAAACCCCACCCTTACCACTAGACCAAGCATTGGTTTCTTAAAAAAAATGGAAGTCCACATGTAGTTAAGGGTAAGGACCAAATAATTCAAGGATGCTCCAGGATGTTCTAGAATGTTCTAGGTGGCTCTAGAACCTTCTAGAATGTCCTAGAATCTTCTAGAAACTTCTAGAATGTCTAAAAATAGAAAGAATTTTGAAACTTTGCAAATGTTCAAAATAGAATATTCTGGAGTGTGCTAGGCTCTTCTAGAAACTTCTGGAAACTTCTAGAATGTCTAAAAATAGAAAGAATCTTTAAACTTTGCAAATGCTCAAAATAGAATGTTTTGGAGTGTCCTAGGCTCTTCTAGAAACTTCTAGAAACTTCTAGAATGTCTAAAATCTTGAAACTTTGCAAATGCTCAAAATAGAATGTTCTGGAGTGTCCTAGGCTCTTCTAAAAACTTCTAGAATGTCATGGAATTTTCTGGAATCTTCTAGAATGTCTAAAAATAGAAGGTTTTTTTAGAGAGAGAGAGATAGAGAGAAGATAGAGAGAAGAGAGGAGAGAGAGATGACCTTCTAGAGTGTTCTAGAATAAAGCTAGAGAGAGAAGAGGGAAATACAGTGAGAGAGAGAGAGAGAGAGAGAGCGGGGAAAGAAAAGAGAGGAGAGAGAAGAGAGAGAGGAGAGCTGAAAGAGAGAGAGAGGGGAAGAAGAGAGAGAGAGAGAGAGAAGAGAGAGAGAAAGAGAGAGGAGAAGAGAGAGAGAGAGAGAGAGAGGAATAGAAAGAGGAGAGAAAGATAGAGAGAGGGGAGAAACAGAAAGAGAGGAAAGAGAGGGGAGAGAGAGAAGGAAAAAAAGAGAGAGAAGAGAGAAGAGAGGGGAGAGAGGAGAGAGAGAGAGAGAGGAGAGGAGAGAGAGAGAGGAGAGAGAGAGAAGAGAGAGGGAGAGAGAAAGAGAGGAGAGAGGAGAGAGGAGAGAGAGAGAGAGAGGAGGAGAGAGAGAAAGAGAGAGGAGAGAGAAAGAGGAGAAGAGAAAAGAGGAGAGAGAGAGAGAGAGAGGAGAGAGGAGATAGAGGGGAGAGGAGGAGAAGAGAGAGAAAGAAAGGAAAAGAGATAAGAGAAAGAGAGAGAGAGGAGAGAGAGAGACAAAGAGAAGAGAGAGGAGAGAGAAAAGAGAGAGAGGAGGGAGAGAAAGGAGAGAGGAGAGAGGGGAGAGAGGGAGGAGGAGAGAGGAGGAAAGAGAGAGAGGAGAAAGGAGAGAGGAGGAAAGAAGAGAGAGGAGAGAGAGGGAGAGAGGAAAGAGAGAGGAGGAAAGAAGAGAGAAACAAGAGAGAGAGAGAGAAGAGAGAAAGGAGAGGGAAAAGAGAAAGAGAGAGGAGGAAGAGAGGAGGGAGAAAGAAAGAGAAGAGAAAGAAAAGAGAGAGATAAGAGAGAGAGAGAAAAAGAGAGGAGAGAGATAGGGAGAGAGAAAATAGAAGGAGAAGAGGGAGAGAGAGATAGCCCTAAGAGAGAAGGAAGAGAAAGAGAGGAGAGAGAGAGGAGAGGGAGAGAGAGAGAAGGAGAGAGACAGGAGAGGAGGAGGAAAGAGGAAGAGAGGGGAGAAAAGAGAGAGGAGGGAGTTAGAAGAGAAAAGGAGAGAGGAAGAGAGGAGAGAAGAGGAGAGGAGAGAGAGGAGGGAGAGGAGAAGAGGAGAGAAAAAGAGAGAGAGAGAGGAGAAGAGAGAGAATGAGGAGAGAGAAAAAGAGAGAGGAAGAGAGAGAGAGGAGAGAAGAGAGAGAGAGAGACTAGAGAGAGGAAGAGAGAGAAAAGAGAAGGAGAGAGGAGAAGAAAGAGGAGAGAGGAGAGAGAGAGAGAGAGAGAAATAGAGATGAGGAGAGAGAGAGAGAGGAGAGAGAGGAGAGAGAAGAGGGAGAGAGAGAGAGAGAGGAAATGGAAAGAGAGAGAGAAAGAAAGAGAGAGAGAGAGAGAGAGAGAGAGAGGAAAAGAGAGAAGAGAGGAGAGAGAGAGAGAGAGGGAGAGGAGGAGAGATGGAGGAGAGAGAAGAGAGAGGAGAGAAAAGAGAGAGAGAGAGAAGAGGAGGAGAGGAGGAGAGAGAAGGGAGAGAGAGAGAGGAGAGAGAGAGAGAGAGAGAGAGAGAGGAGAGAGAGAGAGGAGAGAAAGAGGAGAGAGAGAGAGAGAGAGAGGAGAGAGGAGAGAGGAAGAGAGAGGAGAGAGGAGGAGAGAGAAGAAGAGGAGAGAGAAGAAGAGGAGAGAGAGAGAGAGAGAGAGAGAGAGAGAGAGGAGAGAGAAAAAGAGAGAAGGAGAAAGAGAGAGAGAGGAGAGGAGAGAGAGAGAGAGAGAGAAGAAAAGGGGGGAGAGAGGAGAGAGAGAGAGAGATAGAAGAGAGATGGAGAGAGGAGAGAGAGAGAGTGAGAGAGAGAGAGAGGGAAAGGAGAGGAGAGAGAGGAGAGAGAGAGAAAAAGATCCCAAGAGAGAGAGGAGAAAAGAGAGAGAGGAGATTGAGATGGACTTACCAGAGAGAGAGAAAAGAGAGAGAGGGAGGAGAGACAAGAGAAAGGAGAGAGGAGGAGAAAGATGAGAGAGAGAAGAGAGAGAGAGAGAGAGAGGAGGAGAGAGAGAGAGAAGAGAGAGAGAGGAGAAGAGGGAGAGAAGAAAAAGGAGAGAAAAGAAAAGAGAAGAGAGGGAGAGAGAGAGAGAGAAGGGGAGAGAGGAGAGAAAGAGGAGAGAGAAGAGAGAAGAGAGGAGAGAGAGGGAGAAAGAGAGAGAGAAGAGAGAGAGAGAAGGAGAGAAAGAGAGAGAGAGAGAGAGAGGAGGGAGGAGGAGGAGAGAGAGAGAGAAGAAAGGAAGAGAGGGAAAGAGATAGGAGAGAGAAGAGAGAGAAGAGAGAAGAGGAGAGGGAGAGATGTGGTCTAGAAAAACCGCATGTCCATCTTGAGCATGAGAAAGGAGAATGAAAGGGAGCCCAAATGTTCAAAATAGAATGTTCTAGTTCTAATATAATAAGAAAATAGCCCAAGGAGTGAGAAAGTTGGAGTGAGTGAGATTCCACCCAAAATCCCTCAGGAGGATGCGCCACGCATGGGATGTTGCAGCGGGCCTTGGCCCCTCAAAAGCTCCCCAAGTTTGGTGGAGAAAATTTTTTGGTTTACTTTAAATGGGACTTGAACCCCGGAGATTGCCCCCAAACCCCCAGGAGCCACCAGACCAACCAGCCTTTTCTTAAAAT
>JAJEKV010000091.1:912500-932500 GCA_021234155.1 Isoetes taiwanensis
TAGAGAGAGGAGAGGAGAGAGAGAAAGAGGAGAGAGGAGGAGAGAGAAGAGAGGAGAGAGGAGAGAGAGGAGGAGGAGGAGAGAGAGAGGAGAGAGAAAGGAGAGAGAGAGAGAGGAGAGAGGAGGAGAGAGAGAAGAGAGGAGAGGGAGGAGAGAAAGAGGAGAGGGAGGGAAGAGGGAAGAGGAGGATAGAGAGAGAGAGAGAGGAAGAGGGAAGAGAGAGAGAGAGAGAGAGGAAAGAAGAGAGAGGGAGAGAGAGAGGAGAGGGAAGAGAGGGAAGAGGAGAGAAGAGAGGAAGAGAGAGAGAGAAATAGAAAGGAGAGAGAAAGATAGGAGAGAGAGAGAAAGGAGCAAAGGGAGGAGAGAGAAGAGAGAGAAGAAGGATGGAAGAGAGGAGAGAGAGAGGAGGGAGAGACAAACAAGAGAGAGGAGAGAGAAAGAGAGAGGGAAGAGGGAGAGAAGAGAGAGAAGAGAGAGAGAGAGAAAGAGAGAGGAGAGAGAAAGAGAGGAGGGAGGAGAGAGGAAGAGAGAGAAGAAAGAGAGAAGAGAGAGAGAGAGAGGGGGAAAGAAAAGACAAAGAGGGAGAGAGAGAAACAGAAAAGAGAGAGAGGAGGAGAGAGAGAGAGGAGAGAGGAGAGAGAGAGAGGAGAGAGAGAGAGGGGAGAGAGAGAGAGAGAGAGAGACAGGAGAGAGAGGAGAGGAGAAAGAGAGAGAAGAGAGAGATAGGAGAGAGGAGAGAGAGGAGAGGAGGGAGAGAAGAGAGAGGAGAAAGAAAGAGAGAGAGGAGAGAGATAGGAGAGAGAGAGGAGAGAGGAGAGGAGGGAGAGAAGAGAGGAGAAAGAGGAGAGAGACAAGAGAAGGAGAGGAGAAAGAGGAGAGAGGAGGAGAGAGAAGAGAGAGAGAAGAAAGAAGAGAGAGGAGAGAGAAGAGAGAGGGAGAGAGAGGGAAGAGAGAGAAGAGAGAGAGAGAGAGAAAAGGAGAGAGGGAAGAGGAGGGAGAGCAAAAGGGTGGCCCAAAATCGAGGGAGATGGTTACGAGAAGAGGAGCCGAGAGAAAAGGAGGAAAAGAAAGGGCCCAGAGGGGTGCCCTTTCTAGTAATATAATAAAAAAAACAGTAAGGAGTAACCCACCCCCATCTACCTAAAGCATTTCTAGTTATCTCTATGTTTCACTTGGCAAGAGAGGACGATCCTAAGGATGATCCTCCCACGCCACGCCACGGAGACGATCCCAAAACCCTCCCCTTTTTCCAACCACTATCTAAAATTTTATGTTGCATGGTGGATTCAACCCAAGACTAGCCCCCCCATACCCCCAATCCTAACCACTAAGCCAAGCATTTCTTCTTTCAACAAAATAGGAAGTCCATGCTTAGTTAAGGGAGGGAAATGGAAATTCCTTTGGTTAATTAAAAGCCTTGATGATCCTAGAAAGAAGAGAATGTTCTAGAAGAGAAGCCAGAGAGAGAAGAGGGAAAGATAGAGGGGAGAGGGGAGAGGAGAGAGAGAGGAGAGAGAAGAGAGAGGAGGGAGAAAGAGGGAGGAGAAAGAGAGGAGAGAGAAGAGAGATAAGAGAGAGAGGAGAGAGAAGAGGGAAAGGGGGAGAGAGGAGAGAAGAGAAAGAGAGAGGAGAGAGAGAGAAATAGAGAGAGAGAGAGAGAGGAGAGAGAAGGAAAAAAGAAGAGGAGAGAGAGAGAGAGAGAAGAGAGGGGGGAAAAGAGAGGAAGAAAAGAGAAGAGAGAGAAGAGAGGAGAGAAGAGAGAGGAGAGGAGAGAGAGAGAGAGAGGAGAGAGAAAGAGAGAGAAGAGAGGGAAGAAAGGAGAGAGAGAGAGAGGAGAGAGAGAGAGGAGAGAGGAGAGAGGAGAGAGAGAGAGATGGAAGAGGAGAGAGAGGGAGAGAGAGGAGAGAGAGAGAGAAGAGAAGAAGAGAGAGAGGGAGAGAAGAGAAAGGAGAGAGTCCTAAAAGAGAAAGAGGAAAAAAGAGAGAGAAGAGAAAGAGGAGAGAGTTCCAGAAAAGGAGAGAGAGAGAGAGAGAGCAAGGAAAGAGAGAAAATAGAATAGAGGAGAAAGGAGAGAGGAGAGAAGAGAGAGGAGAAAAAATAGAAAGGAGGAGAGAGAAGAGACTCAAAAGAGAGAGAGAGGGGGGAAAGAAGAGAGAGGAGAGAGAAGAGAGATGAGAGAGAGGAAGGAGAGAGAGGGAAGAGAGAGAGAGAGAGAGAGAAAATAGAGAAGAGGGGGAGAAACATAGAGAGAGAACCAGAGAAGAGAGAGATAGGAGAGAGAAAAGAAAAGGGGGGAGAGAGAGAGAGAGGAGAGAGGACAGGGGAGATAGGGAGACGTAAAATAAAAGAGAAAGAGGAGAATGAAAAAGGAGAGAGGAGAGGAGAGAGAGGAGAGAGAGAGAAGAGAGAAAGGAGAGGAGAAAGAGAGAAGAGAGAGGAGAGAGGAGAGAAGAGAGAAAAGGGAGAAGAGAGAGGGAGAGAGAAGGAAAAAGAGGAGAGAGAAAGATGAGAAAGAGGGAGAAGAAAGAGAGAGAGAAGAGAGAGGAGAGAGAAGAGAGAAAGGGGAGAGAGAGAGGAGATAGAGAGAGAAGAGGAGAGAGAAGAGAGGAGAGAGATGAGGGAAGAGAAAAGAGAAAGAGAAAGAGAGAAAAGAGGGAAAAGGAGAGAGAGAGAGAGAGAGAGAGAGAGAGAGAGAGAGAGAGGGGAAAAAAAAGGAGGAGAGAGAGAGAGAGAGAAGAGAGAGAGAGAGAGGGAAAAGAAGAGGGAAGAGAGAGAAAAGAGGAGAAAGAGAGAGGGAAGAGGAGGAGAGAGAAGAGAGAGAAGAGAGGAGGAGGAGGAGAGAGGGACGGGAGGTGGAGGAGAAAAGAGAGAGGGAGAAGAGGAAAAGAGGAAAAGAGCAAAAGAAGAGAGAGAGAGAGAGAGAGAGAGAGAGAGAGAGAGAGAGAGAGAGAGAGAGACAGGGAAGAGAGAGGAGAGAGAAGAGAGGGAAGAGAGAGGAGAGAGAAAAGAGAGAAGAGAAGAGAATGGAGAGATGGAGAGGGGAGATCAAAAGAAAATCGGAGAAAGGCAAGGAAAAATAGAAAGTTTTTGAAAGGGTAGAGAAAAGAGAAGAGAGAAAGGGCCCTTTCTAGTATATTGAGGCCGGGCCCTTTCTCAAGTATATTATCTAATATAAGAAGAAAATAGAGAGGAGTAGATTGAGAGAGAGTGAGTGAGTAGTCCACGCCCATCCGACGGATGGAGGATGCGCCACGTGGCTCGACCGGCCGCCCGTGGGCCTTGGCCTCTCAAAAGCTCCCAAGTTTGGTGGACAAAATTTTTGGTTTACCACGGACTCGAACCCCGGACATTGCCCCCAAACCCCCACCCTACCACTCAGACCAACCGCCTTTTCTTAAAAGAATAGGAACTCCATGCATAGTTAAGGGGCCTAATTAATTCAAGGATACTCTAGGATGTTCTAGAATGTTCTAGAATCTTTGAATGTCCTAGAATGTTCCAGATGCTCATGAGTAAGAGACCCCAGCCCCTAAAAATAGAAAGTTTCAAAAATAAAAATAGAAGTTTTTTTGAAACTTTGCAAATGCTCAAAATAGAATGATGAGGAATGTTCCAGGTGCTCATGGGTAAGCAACCTCGGCCTAAAAATAGAAAGTTTCTAATCCAAAAATAGAAGTTTTTTTTGAAACTTTGCAAATGCTAAAAATAGAATGTTGTCGAATGTTCCGTGTGCTCATGGTAAGCACCTCGCCTAAAATAGAAAGTTTTTTGAAACTTTGCAAATACTCAAAATAGAATATTGTGGATCGTTCGGTGTGCTCATGGAAAGCAGAAAGTTTCCTTAAAAATAGAAAGTTTTTAAGAGGACGAGAAATGCTCAAAATAGAATGTTCTGGAATGTTGCAGATGCTCATGGTAAACACCTCAATCCAAAAAATAGAAAATTTTTGAAACTTTGCAAATGCTTAAAATAGAATGTTCGAATGGTGTAGATGCTCAAAGTAAGCACAGGATGGGCCTAAAAATAGAAAGTTTTAGTCTAAAAATGTAAAACTCAAATAGAATGTCCTAGAGGAATGTTTCGAGATGCTCTAAGGTAAGCATCTCAGCCTAAAAAATAGAAAATAAGGTAGTCTAAAAATAAAAAAGTTTGCTAAAACTTTGCAAAATCTCAAAATAGAATGTTCTAGAATGTTCCAAATGCTATAGGGCAACCACCTATGCTCTAGAAGCACCCTCACCTAAAATAGAAAGTTTTTTGAAACCTTGCAAATGCTCAAAAATAGAATAGAGAGGTGATACTTTGAATTGGTATAGAGAGAGGTGAAGTTTCACATGGGTGATATTTTTAGAATTGACATACTTTTAGAGAGGGCCTCATGGGCATGTATGAGTATGTTACTCATGAATACTTTGTAGGTGCTCATGGGTAAGCACCTAGTCTAAAAATAGAAAGAGAGGAAGAAACTAAAAAATAGAAAGTTTCAAATAAAATAGAAAAGTTTCATGAGTATGTTACCATGAATAATACTTTGTAGGTGAGAAGGGCAAGGAGAGAGGAACCTAAAATAGAATTGTGCCTCATGGGCATGTATGAGTATGTTGCTCATGAATAATACTTTGTAGGTGCTCATGGTAAAAGACACAAAGTCCAAAAATAGAAAGATTTTTTGAAACTTTGCAAATGCTCAAAAAATAGAATGTTGTTGAATGTTCCAGATGCTCAAGGGAAAAGCATCCTCAGTTTAAAAATAGAAAGAAGCTTCAAAAACAAAAAGTTTTCTTAAACTTTGTAAAAAACTCAAGAAGTAATATTCTAAATGCTATAGGGCAACTACCTAGAGAAGAGAGAAGCACCCTGGCCTAAAAGTAGAAAAGTTTCTTGAAATCTTGCAAATGCTCAAAATAGAATATTCATGGGCATATGTGAGTATGCTACTCATGAATTATACTTTTGTTGGTAATGGAGGAGAGAGGGGAGGGAGGAGAGAAAGGGAGGAGACAGAGAGGAGAGAAGAGAGAGAGAAGAGAGAGGAGAGAGAGAGAGAGAAGAGACATGGGGAGGAAAAGAAGAGAGAATGGAGAGAAGAGAGAGAGGAGAGAGGAAAAGAGAGAGAGGGAAAGAAAACACAAGAGAGAGGAGGAGGGAAGAGAGAGAGAGAGAGACGGAGGAAATAGGAGAGAGGAGAGAGGAGAGAGGAGAGAGGAGAAGAGAGAGGGGAGAGGAAGAGAGAGGAGAGAGAGGAGGAGGAGAAGAGAGAGGGGAGAGAGAAAAGAGAGAGAGGGGAGAGAAGGGGAGAGAAGGAGAGAGAAAGAAGAGAGAGGAGAGAGAGAGGAGGAGAGAGAAGAGAGAGAAAAGAGAGAAGAGAGAGGAAAGGGAGGAGAGAAGAGAAGATAAAAGGAGAGAGAGAAGAGAGGAAAGAGAGAGAGAGAGAGAAGAGAGAGAGAGAGGAAAGAGAAGAGAGAGGAGAGAGAGAGGGAAAGAAGAGAGAGGGAGAGAGAGAGAGAGAGAGAAAAGAGAGAAAGGAGAGAGGGAAGAGAGAGGAGAGAGAGAAGAGAGAGAGGAGAAGAGATGGAGGGGAGAGAGAAGACAGGAGAGAGAGAAAGAGAGAGAGGGGAGAGAAGAGAGAGAGAGAGAGAGAGAGAGAGAGAGAGAGAGAGATGATAGAGAGACGCTAAAGACGGATAGAGATCTCGAGAAAAGACCGCGGGCTCAGGGCCTTGGCCTCTCAAAAGCTCCCAAGTTTGGTGGACAAAATTTTTTGGTTTACCACGGACTCGAACCCCGACATTGCCCCCAAACCCCACCCTTACCACTAGACCAACCAGCCTTTTCTTGAAAGAATATGAACTCCATGCATAGTTAAGGCTGGGGCCTAATTAATTCAAGGATACTCTAGGATGTTCTAGAATGTTCTAGAATCTTTTGGAATGTCCTAGAATGTTCCAGATGCTCATGAGTAAGCACCTCAAATTTAAAAAATAGAAAGTTTCAAATTAAAAATAGAAGTTTTTTTTGAAACTTTGCAAATGCTCAAAATAGAATGATCCGAATGTTCCGTGTGCTCATGGGTAAGCACCCCTGCCTAAAATAGAAAGTTTCAATCCAAAAATAGAAGTTTTTTTGAAACTTTGCAAATGCTAAAAATAGAATGTTCGAATGTTCCGTGTGCTCATGGGTAAGCACCCTCGCCTAAAAATAGAAAGTTTTTTTGAAACTTGCAAATACTAAAAATAGAATATTGTGGAATGTTCCGTGTGCTCATGGGTAAGCACCCTAAAAATAGCCTAAAATAGAAAGTTTTTAAGACTTTGCAAATGCTCAAAATAAAATATTCGAATGTTGCGATGCTCATGGTAAACACCTCAATCCAAAAATAGAAAATTTTTTTGAAACTTTGCAAATGCTTAAAATAGAATGTTCTGGAATGGTGTAGATGCTCAAAGTAAGCACCTCGCTAAAAATAGAAAGTTTTAGTCTAAAAATGTAAAAACTCAAATAGAATGTCCTAGAATGTTTCAGATGCTCTAAGGTAAGCATCTCAGTCTAAAAATAGAAAATAAGGTAGTCTAAAAACAAAAAAGTTTGCTAAAACTTTGCAAAAACTCAAAATAGAATGTTCTAGAATGTTCCAAATGCTATAGGGCAACCACCTATGCTCTAGAAGCACCTCAGTCTAAAAATAGAAAGTTTCTTGAAACCTTGCAAATGCTCAAAAAATAGAATATTCCGAGGTGATACTTTGAATTGGTATAATGGGTTTTGAAGCTTCACATGGTGATACTTTAGAATTGACATACTTTAGAAACGGGCCTCATGGGCATGTATGAAAATGTTTTTCATGAAGAATTTGTAGGTGCTCATGGGTAAGCACCTCAGTCTAAAAATAGAAAGTTTCAGTCTAAAAATAGAAAGTTTCAGTCTAAAAATAGAAAGTTTCATGAGTATGTTACTCATGAATAATACTTTGTAGGTGCTCATGGGTAAGCACCTCAGTCTAAAAATAGAATTGTGCCTCATGGGCATGTATGAGTATGTTGCTCATGAATAATACTTTGTAGGTGCTCATGGGTAAGCACCTCAGTCCAAAAATAGAAAGATTTTTGAAACTTTGCAAATGCTCAAAATAGAATGTTGTTGAATGTTCCAGATGCTCAAGGGTAAGCACCTCAGTTTAAAAATAGAAAGTTTCAGTTTAAAAATAAAAAGTTTTCTTAAACTTTGTAAAAACTCAAACAGAATATTCTAAATGCTATAGGGCAACTACCTATTCTCTAGAAGCACCTCGGTCTAAAAGTAGAAAGTTTCTTGAAATCTTGCAAATGCTCAAAATAGAATATTCATGGGCATATGTGAGTATGCTACTCATGAATTATACTTTGTTGGTAATGGAATAGAGGGAGGGAGGAGAGAGATAGGGAGGAGACAGAGAGGAGAGCAGAGAGGAGAGAGAAGAGAGAGGAGAGAGAGAGAGAGAGAAGAGACATGGGGGAGGAAAAAGAAGAGAGAATGGAGAGAAGAGAGAGAGGAGAGCTAAAAGAGAGAGAGAGGGGAAAGAAGCCACGCTTAAGAGAGAGGAGGAGGGGAGAAGAGAGGACGAGAGAGACGGAGGGAAATAGAGAGGAGAGAGGAGAGGAGGAGGAGAGGAGGAAGAGACAAAAAGAGAGGAGAGAGAGGAGGAGGAGAAGAGAGAGGGGAGAGAAAAGAGACAGAGAGTAGGGAGAGAAGGAGAGAAGGCCGACAAGAGAAAGGAGAGACGAGAGGAGAGGAGGAGAGAGAAGAGAGAGAAAAGAGAGAAGAGAGGAAAAGGGAGGGAGGAGAGGAAGATAAAAGGAGGAGAGAAGCAGAGGAAAGAGAGAGAGAGAGAAGAGAGAGAGAGGAAAGAGAAGAGAGAGGAGAGAGAGAGGGAAAGAAGAGAGAGGAGAGAGAGAGAGAGGAGAGAAAAGAGAGAAAGGAGGAGAGGGAAGAGAGAGGAGAGAGAGAAGAGAGACCTGAGAAGAGATGGAGGGGAGAGAGAAGACACAGGAGAGAGAGAAGAGAGAGAGGGGAGAGAAGAGACGGGAGAGAGAGAGAGAGGAGAGAGAGAGATGATAGAGAGATCAGCGCGACGCGGGTTCTGTGATCTCGGGCCGGTCTGTGGCCTCTCAAAGCCCCAAGTTTGCGGACAAAATTTTTTGGTTTACCAATGGACCGGACCGGACACTGCCTCAAACCCCACCCTACCAGATCAACCGCCTTTCTTGAAAGAATATGAATTAATATGACAGTTAAGGGCCGGGGCCCAATTAATTAAGGATACCTAGGATGTTCTAGAATGTTCTAGAATTTTGAATGTCTCGAATGTTCCGCATGCTCATGAAGCACCCCAAAATAGAAAGCCCAAAATAGAAGTTTTTTGAAACTCTGCAAACGCTCAAAATAGAATGATCCGATCGTTCCGTGCCTGCGGGTAAGCACTGGCCTAAAATAGAAAGTTTCAACCAAAATAGAAGTTTGAACTGCAACAAGTAAAATAGAATGTTCTCGACTGCCCTGTGCCTGGGTAAGCACTGGCCTAAAATAGAAAGTTTTTGAAATCCTTTGCAACACCAAACAGAACATTGTGGAACGTCTGTGCCCATGGGTACACCACTAAATAGAAAGTTTTAAGACTTGCAAATGCTCAAAAATAAAACATTCTGGAATGTTGCGATGCTCTGGTAAACACCTCACCAAAATAGAAAATTTTGAAACTTTGCAAATGCTTAAAATAGAATGTTCTGAATGGTGCAGATGCTCAAAGCACCCTGTCTAAAATAAGTTTTAGTCTAAAACGTAAAAACCTCAAAACAGAATGTCCTAGAATGTTTCCAGATGCCTAAGGCAAGGATCTCAGTCTAAAAATAGGAAAATAAGGTAGTCTAAAACAAAAGCCTACAAACTTGCAAAAACTCAAATAGAATGTTCTAGAATGTTCCAAATGCTATAGGGCAACCACCTATGCCTAGGAAGCACCCTCAGTCTAAAATAGGTTTTGAAACCCTGCAAAATGCTCAAAATAGAACATTCTGGAGGTGACACTTGAACTGAGGCGATCAAGCCCACATGGGTGACAAATTTGGTAAATCAGATACTTAGAATCGCCCCCGATGGGCAATGTGGCTTGGTTACAAGTTACTCATGAATAATACTTCTGGCGGTGCCCGCGGTACACCCAAATTTAAAATAGAAAGTTCTGGGCACCAGAAAGCCAAAATAGAAAGCTGTCAGCCCACTACCAGGTGGTGCCCGCGGTAAGCACCAGTCTAAAATAGAATTGCGCCTGGCGGGCGGCTGTAAGGAGATGTTGCTCATGAATAATACTTGGTGCTCATGGAAGCACAGAAAGATTTTGAAACTTTGCAAATGCTCAAAACAGAATGTTGTTGAACGTTCCAGATGCCCGGGCGCAAGACCCCGCCTAAAATAGAAAGTTTCAGTTTAAAAATAAAAGTTTCAAACCCTAGAAACCTCAAACAGAATATCTAAATGCTATAGGGCAACTACCTATTCTGAAATAACTGGTTCAAAAGTAGAAAGTTTTGAAATCTTGCAAATAGAAACATTCATATGAAAGTATGCTACTCATGGAATTATACTTAGGTTGGTAATGGAACAGAGGAGTGGAGAGGAGATAGGAGGAGACAAGAGGAGAGCAAGAGAGGAGGAAGAGAAGAGAGAGGAGAGGAGAGAGAAAGAGAGGAAGAGACATGGGGTGTGAGGAAAAGAAGAGAAATTTGGAGGAGAAGAGAGAGAGGAGCCAAGAGAGAGGAAGTTAAAGTTATCGCAATATATGAGGAGGAGGAGAAGAGGAGGACGAGAGAGAGGACTAGAGAAAACAGAGAGAGGAGAGAGGAGGAGAGGAGAGAGGAGAAGAGACAAAAAGGAGAAAGAGAGAGGAGAGAGAGGAGGAGGAGCAAATAGAGAGGAGAGAGAAAAGTTATATTCAGAGAGTAGGGAGGAGAAGGAGAAGGAGCAAGAGAGACAGAGAGATGAGAGGAGAGGAGGAGAAGAGAGAGAAAGAGAGAAGAGAGGAAAGGAGGAGAGAGAAGATAAAAAGGAGAGAGAGAAGGAGAGGAAAGAGAGAGAGAGAGAGAGAGAGAGAGGAAAGAGAAGAGGACAGAGAGAGAGAGGAAAGAAGAGAGGGGCAGAGAGAGAGAGAGGAGAGAAAAGAGAGAAAAGGAGAGGGAAGAGAGAGGAGAGAGAGAAGAGAGAGACTGGGAGGGCAGGATGGAGGAGAAACATTACAGGAGAGAGAGAAGAGAGAGAGGGGAGAGAAGAGACGGGGAGAGAGAGAGAGAAAGAGAGAGAGAGAGAGAGAGAGAGATGATGGTGAGAGACGAGGAGATAGAGAGAGGAGAGAGGAGAAGAGAGGAGAAACAAACAGAGGGAGGAGGAGAGATAGAGCAGAAAGAGAAGAGAGAGGAGAAAGAGATGCCACAAAAGGGAAGGCCCACCAAAAAGTTAATGGGTCCAAATGAGGCGAGGTCGGCCGTAGGTCAATGAGCTGAGGAATAATACTACAAAGAAGAAGGGGCAAGGGTGGGTCCAGATCGAAGCAGGCGGTCGGAGGTCATTTGTCGAAAGTGAAGAGGAAAGAGAAGAGAGAGAGAGGAACAGAAAAGAGAGAAAAGACAGAGAGAGGGGAGAGGAGAGGAGAGAGAGAGAGAGAGAGAGAGAGAGAGAGAGAGATATGGGAGGAGAGAGAGGGAAAGAGGAGAGAGGAGAGAGGGAGAGAGGAGAGGGGGGTAAAAACACAGAGAAGAGAAGACAAAGAGGAGGGAGAAAGAGAGGAGAGAGGATGAGAGAGAAGAGAGGAGATAGAAAGAAGAGGAGGAGGAGAGAGACAATGAGAGGATAGGGAGAGAAGAGAAAAGAGAGACAAAGGAGACAAAGAGGGAAGAGAGAGAGGAGAGAGGAGAGAGAAGAGAGGGAAGAAAGATAGGAGATAGGCACGGGTGGGCCCAAATCGGAAGGGCTGCCGGAGGCCGGCCGAGCGAGGAAAGGAGTTAAAGAAAGGGCCCATTGCCGGGCCTTTCTAGTCTCATATTATAAAAGAATAGCCCGGTGAGCATTTCACGCCAAAGCCCCGTTTGGTGAACAAAAGTTTTGGTTTCCACCATGGACTCTGAACCTCGACATTGTTCTCAAACTTACCCTTACTACACCAAGCATTGGTTTCGAAAATGGAAGCATATAGTTAAAGAGTGAGGGCCAACACCAAGGATGTTCTAAATGTTCTAGAATCTTTAGGAATGTTTCAGGTGTTCTGAATGTTTCAGAATCTTTGAATGTCTCTAGAATGTTCCGTGATGCTCATGAGTACACCTCACCCAAGAATAGAAAGTTTCAAATTAAAATAAAAGTTTCGAAACTTTGAAATGCTCAAACAGAATGTTGTGGAATGTTCCAGGGTGCTCAAGTGGTAAGCACCTCAGTCTAAAATAGAAAGTTTGGGTCTAAAATAGAAGGTTTTTAAACTTTGCAACAAACCAAAATAAATGCCTGAATGTTCCGGTGCCCGCGGCAAGCATCCCGAAATTAAAAAACAGAAAGTTGGAAACAGAAAGTTTCGAAACCCCGCAAAATTAAAAATAGACTGCCCCCAGAACTCCCAGAACAAGCCCCAGCCAGAGAGAAGAGAGAGAAGGGAGAGAAAGAGAGAAGAGAGAGGAGGAAGAGGAGAGAGAGAAATAGAAAGAGAGAGAAAGGTAGAGAGAGAGAGGAGAAATAGAGAGAGAGGAGAACAAGAGATAGAGAATAGGGAGATAGAGTAAGCAGGAGATACAGTGAGACAGAGAGGAGGGCGTTCGGACAGAAAGAGGAGAGGACAGGAGTGAGAGAGGAGAGGAGGAGGAGAGGGCATAGGAGAGATGGTAGGGAGGAGAGAGAGGAGAGGAGGCCACATACAGAGTAGAGAGAAGAGAGAGAAGAGAGAGGAGAGAGAAAGATAGAGAGACAAGAGAAGGAGTATGGGAGGAGAGAGAAGAGAGAGAAGAAGGATGGAAGAGAGAGGGGAAAGAGAGGCAAGAGAGAGGAGAGAGAAAGAAGAGAGAGGAGAGAGAATAGGAGGACAGAGGGAGGAGGGGAGAGAGAGAAGAGAGAGAGAAACAAAGAGAGGAGGGAGAAGAGGAGAGAGAGAAAGAGAAAAGTGAGAGAGAAAGGTAGAGAGAGAGAGGAGAAACAGGAGAGAGAGAGAGAAATAAGAGATAGAGAAATAGAGATAGAGAGAGGAGAGAGATAGGATAGAGAGAGGGGAGAAGCATGAGGAGAGGAGAGAGATAGGAGTGAGAGGAGAGGAGGAGGAGGAGAGAGAAAGGAGAGAGGGGAGAGAGAGGGAGAGGGGAGAAGAGAGAGAGAGGTACTCACCTGGATAAGGATGCCTTAATGCGGGTTTGATCCGGCCGTCCAGGCCCAGGGGCCTCAAAAGCTCCCAAGTTTAAGTTGACAAAATTTTTTTTGTTTTACCATGGACATTGCTCCCCAAACCCCCACCCTTACCACTAGGACCAACCAGTCTTTTTCTTAAAAAAATAAGAAGTCCATGCTTAGTTAAGGCTGGGGCAATGGAAATTCCTTTGCTAATTAAAAAGCCTTGATGATCCTACAACCTTCTAGAATGTTCTGAAATGAAGCTAGAGAGAGAAGAGGGAAGATAGAGGGGGGAGAGAAATGGAGAGGAGAGGAGAGAGGAGAGAGAGAGGGAGGAGAGAGAGAGAGAGGAGGAGAGAGGAGGAGAGAGAGAGAGAGAAATAGAGAGGAGAGAGAAAGATAGAGAAAGAGAGGGGAGAAACAGAGAGAGAGGAAAGAGAAGAGGTGCGAAAGAGAGGGGAAAGAGAGGGGAAAGAAGAGATGAGAGAGAGAGGAGGGAGGAGAGAGAGAGGAGAGACATGGGAGAGAGAGAGGGGGGGGAAAAGAGAGAGGAGAGAAGAGGAGAGAGAGAGGAGGGCTGAAAGGGAGAGAGGAGAGAGAGAGAGTGAGAGAGGAGAGAGGAGAGAGAGAGAAGGGGAGAGAGAGAGGAGAGAGGAGAGAGAGAGAGAGGAGAGAGGAGAGAGAGAGAGAAGGGGAAGAGAGAGAGAGAGAGGAATAGAAGAGAGAGAGAGAGAGAGAGAGAGAGAGAGAGAGAGAGAGAGGAGAGAGAGAGAGAGAGGGAGAGGGCCCAAACCGGTATGAGGCTCTGAGGGGCCGAAATGAGGAATGAGTATAAAAGAAGAAAAGGCCCGGTCAGTAGTAAGTGTACTGCTATAGTAGTGAGTAAACCCCAATAGATGATACTCTTAAAATTGGTAGATATGACTAAGCTCCCTAATGTGTGTGACATTTTGGAATGAATTAGTAGTAGAACTATATGAGTGGGCTCCAACCGAGTAGCTTGTCGGTACGAGCCAGGAATAGTCCCCAGGATGTCCAAACCGAGGAGGAAGGTGCAAGAGAAAAGTCACGTGGTGGGGCTCCAAACCGAGGCGCAGGCCCCTCGAGGGGCCGAGCCGCAGGAATGAGTATAAAAAGAAAAGGGCCCACGAGAGAGAAGGAAAAAGGTATTAGCATAGGATGTTGCCACATGGCACAATCTTGGCCATCGAAGGCGCATCCATCCAAAATAGCAACTATTCAAAGCCATTAAGGGAGAGAGAGAGGGGCAAAGAAGAGAGAGGTGAGAGAGGGAAGAGAAAGGAGAGAGAGGAGAGAGAAGAAAGAGGAAGGAGAAGAGAGAGAGAGAGAGAGAGGGAATAAAGAGGTGATAGAAAGAGAGGGAGAAATAGAGAGAGGAGAGTCCATGCTTAGTTACATTAGGGCAGGAAATTCCTTTGGTTAATTAAACCTTGATGATCCTAGAAACTCTGTGAATGTTCTAGGAATGAAGCCAGAGAGAGAAGAGAAAAGATAGAGGGGGGAGAAGGAGAGGAGAGAGGAGAGAGAAGAGAGAGGAGAGGAGAAGAGAGAGGAGGGAGAAGAGGGAGAGAGGGAATAGAAAAAGAGAGAAAGGTAGAGAGGGGAGAAATAGAGAGATAGGAGAGAGAGAGAAGGGAAAAAAGGGTAGAGAGAGAGAGGAGAGAGGAGAGAGGAGAGAGGGGAGGAGGCGAGAGCGAGTGAGTGTATAGAATATATGAAAGTATATATATGTTATACAGAAAGATAAGTATATAGGAGATGCAGAAATAGGTGAGAAGATAGAGGGAAGAGAGAGAGGAGAGAGAGGGGAAAGAAGAGAGAGGGAGAGAGAAGAGAGATAAGAGAGAGAGGAGAGAGAAGAGGAAAAGGGGAGAGGGAAGAGAGGAGAGAGAGAGAGGAAGATACAGAGAGAGAGGAGAAACAGAGAGAGGAGAGAGATAGGAGAGAAGGAAAAAGGGGGAGAGAGAGAGGAGAGAGAAGAGAGGGAAAGAGACGTAAAAAAATAGAAGAGAGAGAAGAGAGGAGAAAGATAGAGAGAGAGGGAGGAACAGAGAGAGAGAGGAGATAGCAGAAAGAAGGAAAAAGGAGAGAGAGAGAAGAGGAGAGAGAGAAGAGAGGAAGAGAGAAAAGAGAGAGGAAAGAGGAGAGAGGAGAGAGGAGAGAGGAGAGAGGGGAAGAGAGAGAGAGGAGGGAGAGGAGGGAAGAGAGAGGGAGAGAGAGAGAGGGAAAGAAGAGAGAGGAGAGAGATGAGAGAGGGGAAAGAAGAGAGAGGAGAGAGAAGAGAGATAAGAGAGAGAGGAGAGAGAAGAGGGAAAGGAGAGGTCCAATCAGGCGAGGTCACGGAGGCTTTTCCACGAGCCGCAGGAACGGTGCAAAAGAATACACACACAATCTAATATAACAAAGAAATAGCCAGTCCTGAGTGAGTGGGGAGTGAGTGAGTCCGCAGGTCTGCCTTCCATGCCCATCTAATCCTGGAGTGGTGCGCCCACTGGTTTGATCCTGGGTCGGCCCGGTGGGCCTTGGTCTCTCAAAAGCCCCAAGTTTCGGTGGACAAAATTTTTGGTTTACCAAGGACTTGAACCCTGACATTGCTCCTCAAACCCCCACCTCTTACCACTAGACCCTCACAACCCGAAGTCTTTCTTGAAAAAATAGGAAGTCCATACTAGTTAAGGTTGGGGCAATGGAAATCTTTGCTCTAATTAAAATCTTGGTGGAACTTTTTAGTTTAGAGAAATTTGAGCCCTTATTGTGGCACCCCAGTCCTGAACTCCTCAACCACTAGGCCAAGCATTGTCTTTTGAAGAATATAAATGATTTCAATATTGTTAAAGGTGGGATATATGCAAGATCCAAAACATACACAAGGATAAAGCTTAGAGAGGTGAGAGGGAAAGACAGAGGGGGGAGAGGAGGAGAGATAAGAGAGAGAGAGAGAGAGAGAGAGAGAGAGAGGGGCATGGGGGACATAGAGAGAGAGAGAGGCAAAGAAGAGGGAAGAGAGAAGAGAGAGAGGAGAGTCGAGAGAGAGAGGAGAAAGGATATGAGGAGGAGATAAGAGAGAGAAGAGAGATAGGAGAGAGAGAAACAAAAGATGAGGAGAGAGATAGGAGGATAGGCGAGAGATAGGAGGAGGAGAGAGAAGAGAGGAGGAGAGAGGAGGAGAGAAGAGAGAGGAGAGAGAGAGAGGTAGTGTATATAGATAGGAGAGGAGAGATGGGAGAGAGAGAAGAGATAGGAGAGGAAAGTATGTTGAGAGGAGAGAGAGAGAGATAGAGAAGAGATAGAAGAGAGGAGATAGGAGAGAGAGAGAGATGAGAGAGAGAGAGAGAGAGAGAGAGAGAGAGAAGAGAGAGATAGAGAGAGAGAGGAGGATGGGAGGAGGAGAAGAGATAGGAGAGAGAAAAGAGAGGAGAGAGAGAGAGAGAAGAGATAGGGTGGCGGAGGAGAGAGATAGGAGGGAGAGAGAGATAGAGGAGAGAGAGGAGAGAGATGGGGGGAGAGAGAGAGAGAGAGAGAGAGAGAGAGAGAGAGGGGGGAGAGGGGGGAGAGCTAGAGAGAGAGGGAGAGAGAGAGAGATGGGGAGAGAGAAGAGATAGGAGAGAGAAAAAGAGAGGGAGAGGAGAGAGAGAAGAGATAGGAGAGTGAGGAGAGAGAGATGAGGGAGAGAGATAGGAGAGAGAGAGAGAGAGAGGAGAGAGATGGGGAGAGAGAGAGAGAGAGAGAGAGAGAGAGAGAGAGAGAGAGAGAAGATAGAAGAGAGAGAGAGAGAGAGAGAGAGAGAGAGAGAGAGAGAGAGAGAGAGAGAGAGAGAGTGCATGGGGAGAGAGAGAGAGAGGGGAAAGAAGAGAGAAGACCTGTGAGAGAGAGGGAAAGGAGAGAGAGGAGAGAGAGAAGAGGGAGAAGAGAGATAGGAGAGAGGGAAACAAAGCAGATAGGAGAGGAGATAGAGAGAGAGGAGATAGGAAGAAAGATAGGAGAGAGAGAAGAGATAGGAGAGAGAGAAAAGAGAGGAGAGAGAGAAGAGAGAGGAGAGAGAGAGAGGGAGAGGTAGGAGAGAGATAGGAGAGAGGAGAGAGATGGAGAGAGAGAAGAGATGTGAGAGAGAAAAGAGAGGAGAGAGAGAGAGAGAGAGAGAGAGAGAGAGAAGATAGAAGAGAGAGATAGAGAGTGAGGAGAGAGATAGGAGAGGAGGAGAGAGATAGGAGGGAGAGAGAGAGAGAGGAGAGAGAGAGAGAGAGATAGGAGATAGGAGAGGGAGGGAGGGAGGGGAGAGAGAGAGAGAGAGAGAGAGAGAGAGAGAGAGAGGAGAGGTAGGAGAGATAGAGAGAGAGAGAGAGAGAGATGGGGAGAGAGAAGAGATAGGAGAGAGAAAAGAGAGGAGAGAGAGAGAGAGAAGAGATAGGAGAGGAGGGAGAGAGAGATAGGAGGGAGAGAGAGAGAGAGATAGGAGAGAGAGAGAGAGGAGTAGGAGAGAGATAGGGGGGGAGAGAGAGAGAGAGGAGAGAGAGAGGAGAGAGAGAGAGGGGGGAAAGAGAGAGAGGAGATGAGAGAGGGGGAGATAAGAGGGAATGAGAGAGAGAGAGAGAGAGAGAGAGAGAAGATAGGAGAGAGAGGAGGAAGAGAAGAGGTAGGAGGGAGAGAGAAAGGAGAGAGAGAAGAGAGAGGAGATAGAGAGGAGAGAGGAGAGAGGAGGAGAAGAGAGAGAAGAGAGAGGGGAAGAGAGAGGAGAGAGAGAGGGGGAAAGAAGAGAGATGAGAGAGATGAGAGAGAATGAGAGAGAAGAGAGAAAGGGGAGAGGGAAGAGGAGAGAGGAGAGAGAGAGAAAAGATAGAGAGAGGGGAGAAAGAGAAAGAGAGGGGGGGAGAAATAGAGAGAGAGAAGAGAGATAGAGAGAGAAGGAAAAAGGGGGAGAGAGAGAGAGAGAGAGAGAGAGAGAGAGAGAGAGAGAGAGAGGAGAGAGAAGGGGGAAGAGAGAGAGAGAGAGAGGAGAGAGAAGAGAGGAGATACAGAGAGGGGGAGAACAGAGAGAGAGGAGAGAGACAGGAGAAAGAAGAGAGAGAGAGAAGAGAGAAGGAGAGGAGGGAGGAGAGAGAAGAAAGGAAAGGGAGAGAGGGAAGAGATAGGAGAGAGAAAGAGAGAAGAGAGAGAGAGGAGAGAGGGAGATAGCACATGGGTGGGCTCCAACCGGAAAGGAGCAGGCTACGCCGGCCGACGGCCGCAGCCGAAAGGAGAAGAAAAGGAACTGAGTCAAGCCGCCACAATTTTTCTAGTCTAATATAATAAAGAAATAATAGCCCGGTTTGCGAGTGAGTTCCGTGGAGTGAGTTCTGCCTTCCACGCCGATCCGACGGTGGAGGATGCTTCACGGGTTTGATCTCTGGCCATTTGCAGGCCTGCAATTTCAAAAGCCCCAAGTTTGGTGACAAATTTTTGGTTTACCAGACTCCTAACCCCGGATACATTGCCCCCAAACCCCACCCTTACCACTGCACGCACAACCAGCCTTTTCTTAAATAATAAGAACTCCATGCATAGTTAAGTAATGGGGCCTAATTAATCCAAGAATACTCTAGGATGTTCTAGAATGTTCTAGAATTTGAATGTTCTAGATTGTTCCAGGTGCCCATGGGTAAGCACCCTTAAGTCTAAAATAGAAAGTTTCAAATTAAAAATAGAAGTTTTTTGAAACTTTGCAAATGCTCAAAATAGAATGTTCGGACGTTCCGTGCTCGCGGTAAGCACCCCGGCTTCCTTAAAAATAGAAAGTTTCAGTCTAAAAATAAGTTTTTGAAAAACTTCAAAACAAAAATGAGAACGTTCCCGGAATGCCCCAAATACCAAAGTAAGCACCTGCCTAAAATAGAAAGTTTTTTGAAACTTGCAAATAATTCAAAATAGAATATTGTGGATCGTTCCAGTGGCTCATGGGTAAGCACCTCTCCAAAATAGGAAGTTTCAGCCCGAAAATGAAAGTTTTTGAAGACTTTGCAAATGCTCAAAATAGAATGTTCCTCGAATGTTGCAGACAAGCTCATGGAAAACACCCTCGAATCCAAAAAATAGAAAGTTTTTGAAACTTCAGAAATGCTCAAAACAGAATGTTCCGAATGGTGTAGACAACTAAAAAATAGGAAAGCTTTAGTCTAAAAATGTAAAAACTCAAATAGAATGTCCTAGAATGTTTCACGTGCCTCTTAAGGTAAAGGGTACTCTCAGCCTAAAAATAGAAAAATAAGGTAGTCTAAAACGCCGTACAAAACCAAAAAACTCAAAAATAGAATGCCCTAGAATGTTCCAAATGCTATAGGGCAAACTACCTATGCTCTAGAAGCACTCTACCTAAAAATAAAAAGTTTGAAATCTTGCAAATGCTCAAAATAGAATATTCCTCGGAGGCATACCTTTGGAATTGGTATAATGGGTGTGCTTAAGCTCACATGGGTAGATACTTTTTGTGAATCGACATACTTTAGAATTGGTGTCTTCATGGGCACGTATGAGTATGTTACTCAGCTGAATAATACTTTTGTAGGTGCTCATGGGTAAGCACCCTACCTAAAAATAGAAAAGCTCAAATTTTAAAAAATAAAAAGTTTTTAAGACTTTGCAAAATGCCTTCAAAAATAAAATGTCTTCGAATGTTGCAGAAATCATGGTAAACACCTCAATCCAAAAATAGAAAAAGTTTTTTGGAAACTTTAAAATGCCTGTACAGAATTTTCCGAATGTTACCAGATGTTCAAAGGTGTTAACCTCAGCTAAGAAATAGAAAGCTTTAGGTCTAAAATGTAAAAGTTTGCTTAAACCCTATAGAAACTCAAATAGAATGTCCTAGAATGTTTTCAGATACCTAGCCGTGAGGCATCTCATCTAAAAATAGAAAGTACTGTGAGTTCCAAAACGTGAAAAGTTCAAGTAAAACTTTGCAAAAAACTCAAAATAGAATGTTCTAGGTGTTCTAGATGCTATAGGGCAACCACCTATGCTCTAGAAGCACCTCAGCCTAAAAAGTAGAAAGTTTCTTGAAACCTTGCAAATGCTCATGAACATTCTAAAGATGATACTTTGGAATTGATAGTAAGTGTGATGGGTATGATGGGTGTGTGTGTTTCCACATGGGTGATACTTTAGAATTGACATACTTTTTAGAATTGTTAGTAGAGATAGTAGATGTGACCTCATGGGCATGTGTGTGAGTATGTTACTCATGAAATGATAATTTTGCTGATAATGGAATAGAGGGCTGGAGCAAAGTGATGTGTGTGAATAAGACTGAAATACCACGGAGGCAATTAGGATGAGTAAGATCCCCACAGGTGATACTTTGGAATTGGTAGTGTTCTTCCCATGGAGTACACTTTAGAATCTGGTAGTAGGGCATGTGTGTATATGGAGTTCCATGGTAGTAGATGCAAGTAGGCTCCTTATGAATAATACTTCTAGAGAGAGGGAAGAGAGAGAAAAGGGAGAGGAGGAAGAGAGAGGAGAGAGAGGAGAGAGAAGACAGAGGAGACGAGAGAGAGAGAAATAGAGAAGAAAAGAAAAGATAGAGAAAGTGAGAAATAGAGGAAGAGGAGAGAGA